>CM033399.1:0-42500 GCA_019426215.1 Buddleja alternifolia
AAATAACTTCAAAGTGATCGAATTTTTAAGAAGTCGAAAAAGACTTCAGGGTCCTATTCAACCCCCCCCCTTCTAGAACCCTTTCGTATACCACTTGGGACCACAGTGGTATCAAGCGGTTGAAGTTGAAACCTAAGCGTTTCCAAGTGTAACTGCTTGTTCGATCCATTTTTTTAAAAAAAAAAAAAAAAAAAATCTCTATATAGTCGCTTTAAAATTACTTTAAATTCTTCATGGCATTCTCTAAGTTCCCAAGTTGACCGAGTCAAATTATGACTCTTGGAAGGTCAAAGCGTTTACTTATTTGTGTTCATGTGATGATGAAATGTGTGATATCATTTCAGATGGGCCAATCAAATATACAAAGTTATCACCAGAGCGCCCAAGCCACAGAAGAACACCTGACGGTTATGTGGAGAAGCCCAAACAAGAATGGTCCACCGATGAGCGTCGACGAGCCAATCTAGACAATGTCGGTCGGAATGCATTATACCAGCCATTGGTGACAATGACAACTTATTCAACAAAGTCAATCATGCAATACAACTAAAGAAATTTGGGATAAGTTGGCTACTATTTGTGGTGGCTCAGCACAAATAAAGGAAAACAAATTATCAATTGCCAAAGAAAATTCAACGGCTTCAAGATGCTACCTAATGAGACGCTAGAGCAATTAGACATGAGGTTTACAGCCCTTGTCACTGAACTAACATCTCTGGGTATGGAGCTACAAATCGAGAAACAGTGGTCAAAATCTTTAGAAGTCTTCCAAGCAGATTCCTGATGAAAACAACTGCAATGAGAGAATCAAACAATCTGGACAGCCTAACTCCAGAAGATGCTTTTTCAGAACTCAAAGCATTTGAGTTTGAGCTGAATTCGGCCAGTGATGCAGTAAGTAATCCATGATCGAATCTGGAGCGCTAATGGCATCAATCAAAGGAAACCTATCAAAGAAAAAGGTTCGGATATAAGTGAGGAAGAAGAACTGGCGCTTCTAAATAATTCAGGAAATTCCTGAAATATGAAAAGAAGGGAAACAGTCCTAAGCACCCAGGACAAAGTTCATATCAAGCGCTTCCTCAAATACAACCACAATATCAAGCGCCTCACTATCCTGCGTCCTCCTCCCTAGCGCCAATTCAATATCAAACTCCTCTCAGCAAGATCTCTCAGCGCCTGCAGCGTTAAACCAGATCCACAAGATTAACAAACGAACAAAAGATGAAGACCAATCTTTGTTACAACTGCAGGAGACCAGGGCATTTCCAAGTTAATTGCCCATATCCAAGTGTGTCTAAACCTACAAAGAAAGATCACGCGGATAGAAACCAATACAGGAGCAACCTGAGACAACAAGGCTTGCTAGCAGAATCAGAACCTCTCTATACGCCCGAAGAGGACTTGGAATCATCAGATGAAAGTAGCGATGATGAACCATCAAAGGACTCAGCATTCATTTGTCTCATGGCAAGAGAAAATGAAGCATCTAACGACTTACCATCTGAGGTAACCACTGATTTGTATCATCCTCTCTCTTATGATGAATTACTTGACAAAGTAAAGGAATATTATACAGATTGTCAAGATGCCACCAAATTATTCCAAAATCACCATTGTATTATTTCAGCACTCAGAAGTGATACCTTAACGCTCAAAGCAGAGTTGCAAATTCAGCAACAGTGCATTGAGAAAAACCAATCACTCTCGAGTGAAATTACTCAGCTAAAAGGTGATCTTGATATAATAGTCAAAAGAGAAGCTGAAATGGTCGCTAAACTTGCCAAATCAGAGCAGCTTATCTCTTCATTATCAAAAGCGTCTAGAACGCTAGATAATGTGACTAAAGTAACCAGGGCATTTGGTGAAAAGACTGGTCTAGGTTTTGATAAATTTAGTTATAAAGCCAAAGCGTCCAATGTTACAACAATCAACAAAGGAAAAGGTGTAATCTTTGTTGAAGAAAGTTCAATCAGACAAACGCTGAATGAATCAACAAATACTGGTACAAAAGCTAATGATAAAGTCAACACTGACTCAGGCAAAGGAAAGACCAAAGCGAATGTCTCACAAAAGAAAATATATCCAAACGCTCAAAAAGCTAAGGAGATATTTTCTGCCAGTGAATCAAACGTTAAGCGTCCCGCACCAAAAGTGCATCCTAAGCCAGTACCAAACAGAATCAAACGTCTATATCCAAACAATCCAGTTCATATTATCAACACTATGATAATTATGATTACGATTATGATTATTACTATAATCAAGGATATTTCTATACATCTAGAAAAAGTATGCAACTCAAAACGAAACCCAAGAAGGCCAATCTTTCTCCCATAGTGAAGACAAGGCAAATATGGGTTCCGAAAAATCTAATTCACGTCACTAACAAAGAAGGACCCAAAACAAAATGGGTACCTAAAGGAAATTAGATCTGCCCTTTTGAATGCAGGTACCTAGAGCCAACACCGACGCTTCAGTATGGTACATAGATAGTGGATCATCGAGACACATGACTGGATCAAAGGATCTCTTGATCAACTATCGTGCAACCAATGGTCCTCAAGTTATATTCGGTGATAATTCTAAAGGTAAAACTAAAGGTATAGGTATCATGCATAGGGGGAACATCATGATCAATGATGTATACTATGTTGAGGGTCTTAAACATAATCTCCTAAGCATAAGTCAATTCTGTGATAAAGGCTTTGAAATTAAATTTTCTAGTGACTTGTGCGAGATAATCGATGTTAAGACAGGATCTACTAAATTAAAAGGAAGAAGAACAAACAATGTATACTTAGTAGATTGGGATTCAACATTAGATAACAACCCTACATGTTTCGTAGCTAAGAATCAAAACGAATTAGGTTGGTTATGGCACAGAAAAATGAATCACCTCAATTTCAAAACAATCTCTCAATTAATATCTCTAAATCTCGTAGAGGGATTACCTAAAGGTTCCTTTAATAAAGATCGCTTATGTGATGCTTGTCAAATGGGTAAACAAGTTAAATCATCTTTTAAGAAGAAGCTTCATCTATCGACCTCTCGAATACTTGAATTACTACATTTAGATTTGTTTGGTCCTATTCAAATCATGAGCGTTAGTGGTAAAAAGTATTCACTAGTAATAGTTGATGATTTTTCACGCTATACATGGGTAGAATTTCTAGCATCTAAAGATGAAACTAGTGCCAAGCTCACCTCTCTAATTCGTCAACTACAAAACTCAAAAGATCTAAAAGTGACAAGAATTAGAAGTGATAGAGGAACTGAATTTACTAACCATATTGTTGAGAAATTTTGTAAAGACTTTGGAATACTTCATGAGTATTCAGCACCTAGAACACCTCAACAAAATGGAGTTGCTGAACGACGGAACAGAACGCTTAAAGAAGCCGCTAGGACTATGTTAGCCGAGTCTAAGCTGCCTCAAAGGTTGTGGGCCGAAGCTATCAACACTGCTTGCTACACTCAGAACCGGTGTATGATCAACAAGCAACATGAAAAGACTCCATATGAGTTATGGAAGGGACGTAAGCCGAATGTTTCATACTTTCATGTATTTGGTTCAAAATGTTTCATTCATAACAATGGTTCCCAAAGCCTAAAGACATTTGATCCTAAAGCAGATGAAGGAATCTTTCTAGGTTACGCCAAAAATGGAAAGAGCTTTCGCATCTTAAATAAGTCAAATCGAAGGTTGAAGAATCCATTCATGTTGTGTTTGATGATGCTAACCAAGAACCGAGTAAGGTTAATATTAATGATGCAGGAATTGAAGATTTATCTCAACAAGCGTCACAAATCAATCTGTGTGATGATAGTGATATTGATGAAGATAATGAAATCATTGTACCTAATCCTAAGACTACTCGTAAAGACATCAACGATGACATTGCAAGAAACGCTGATGATCATGAAGGGAATGTTCATCAAGAGCAAATTCAAACTATAAACACTGAAGCGCCTACGCAAGGAATTGGTCAAGCGCCTGCACAGTTTAATCAAACGTTAGATCAATCTCTTAACTCGTTCCAACCAGACAGAAAATGGCTCAGAGACCATCCACCAGAACTAATTATTGGAGATATTGGAGCACCCGTTAGAACAAGAGCCGCTACAATAAATGAGGCCATGTTTGCAAGCTTCCTATCTCAAATGGAACCAAAGAAAGTGGATGAAGCGCTTAACGATCCAAGTTGGATAGAAGCCATGCAAGAAGAGCTAAACCAATTTGAAAGAAATGAGGTATGGACGCTAGTACCAAGACCAACCCACCAAGGGGTCATTGGAACTAGATGGGTCTATAGAAACAAAATGGATGAGAATGGGATTGTGATTAGAAACAAAGCCAGACTCGTAGCTCAGGGATACTGTCAAGAAGAGGGCATCGACTTTGATGAAACATACGCTCCAGTTGCCCGTCTTGAAGCAATCCGCATGTTTCTAGCGTTTGCAGCATTTAACAAATTTACAGTGTATCAAATGGACGTAAAGAGTGCATTTCTGAATGGTAAACTCCAAGAAGAAGTATATGTGGAGCAACCACCAGGATTCATCAACAACCATGGGAAAAGCATGGTTTACAAATTGGACAAGGCACTCTATGGTCTTAAACAAGCACCACGAGCATGGTATGACACTCTTTCTATCTTCCTTATAGGTAAAGGCTTTTCAAAAGGCAGCGTTGACACAACGTTATTCAAAATTACCCATAATGGAGATATTCTCCTAGTTCAAATTTATGTTGATGATATTATATTTGGATCTACCAATAAGCGTCTATGTGAGAAATTTTCGAAGATGATGCAAGATCAATTTGAAATGAGCATGATGGGTGAATTAACTTTCTTCCTAGGATTACAAGTTAAACAACTCCCTAATGGCATATTCATAAATCAAACTAAATATACTAGAGATATGATCAAGAAATTTGGTATGGAAAATGCATCACCTTCAAAAATTCCAATGAGCCAAACGCTTAAGCTAGATAGAGATGATAATGGAAAGAAAATTGATATCACTAACTATAGAGGTATTATTGGATCACTTCTTTATCTTACAGCTAGTAGACCTGATATTATGTTCTCAGTATGCATGTGTGCACGATTTCAAGCTGATCCTAGAGAATCACACTTAATTGCTGCTAAAAGGATCCTTAAGTACCTAAAAGGCACACAAAATGTGGGCTTATGGTATCCTAGGGATTCTCCTTTTGAACTAATTGGTTATTCAGATGCAGATTTTGCAGGATGCAAAATAGATAGAAAAAGTACTAGTGGAACATGTCAATTTCTAGGTGATAGACTAATTTCATGGCATAGTAAGAAGCAACAGTCCATCGCTACTTCCACCGCTGAAGCTGAGTATGTAGCCGCTGGAAGCTGTTGTGCACAGATCCTTTGGATGAGGCAACAACTTAGAGATTATGGAATAATCCTAGATCCAACTCCTATCCATTGTGACAATCAAAGCGCCTTAGCAATGACTCAAAATCCAGTTCTTCACTCTAGAACCAAACACATTGACATTCGCTATCACTTTCTACGTGACCACGTTCAAAAGAAAGATATCTCCATGCACTTCATTGGTACAGAAAAGCAACTGGCAGATATCTTCACCAAAGCGCTTAACGAACAACGTTTTCTCACTTTAAGAAGTGAACTAGGTATGATTGATCTAAATGCTTAATCATTCGAAACATCATACTTTTGTTAGGCATGAAATTTAGGGGAATTCACTGTATGTTATGAAATTTATGGGGAACCTACATAGGGGAACCTTAAAAGAGCTAACTATACTTAAGTGAATATGACCAAAATGTTTTCCCTTGCATCGGTCATACGCACTTAGCACCATACACTTAAATCCTTTTGACGCTTATTACACAAATCTGTCTTAGCGTCTGCACTTCTTTCAAAATAAACTAAACGCTTAGCTTTATTCCCGGCTAAAGCACTTAGTAAAAAGACCCTTTAAAAGCAAGCGTACATTACCCTACGCTAAAACGAGAAAGTGGATTAGTCAATCAATGCAATTAATGCTGACTTGACATTCCTCACCCTTCGCTCAAGAAAACCCATGGGTACTCATCACGTTTTTCAAAGATGGTTCAGCACATGTACACGCGTCAGTACAATTACCATGTATCTTAGACGAATACAACCAGCGCTGAATATTTTAAACCAAAAGTAAAACACTACTACCAAGACATAATGATAAGTACTGGGAAACTGTGTCCTCATACACAGGAATAATTCTATATGTTACAATGACCGCTAAAGCACAAAATGTTACTTGAAAGAGAACCTCAAGATTCTCAAGCGTCCACATAACACTGAATTGTTTCAAGCGTCATTCTGAATAGGTCCGGACGCTTTAACAAATTTTGGCGGGTATTTGAATAGTTGTTCAAAATTATGGTTCCCGAACAGTTTTCATAAAGAACGTATCCGCTTTTCATGGGCAACACGTATCACTCTCAGTATATCAAAAGTCTCTGTTTCAAATTTTTAATCGGACTTCAAAATAGTATATGTGGAAGTTACTAAAAGAAACCGTGCCTATTTAATCTAAATTCACGTCCACAGTTATATTTTAATGGCTGAGATTTATATTCCTCCACGTGTCAACATCTCAAACTTCAAACACAAAGAACATTCAAATTGAAGTATCTCAAAAAAAAAAAAAAAACACACTTTCTGCAGAAACACAAACACTCTTATACTCTATTACATTCGTGCAAGAAAAATTCTCTCTCTTTCTCAAAAACAAAAATTTTCATTCGTAATCTCTGTCTACTTCTCACTAATGGCACCCAAGAAAGCTACTTGCTGGAACCACTGAAGTTGTTGTTAAGGTCACTGAAGGCCTTATAGTTGATTGGAAGTTTCTCTATGAAAACCCCCAAATTGATTTAACGGAAATGATGGATTCTGTAGCAGAGGCTGGGCTTCAGAAATTTCTCACAAAATACTCGTATATGTTTCCTGAAGAACTAGAATTTTTCTGGAGAAATGCTCGACTGTCTGACGATGAGACTTCCATCACTTGTTTGTTTCCTGTCTCCAAGAAGGAATCAAAGACGTTCACTCTCTCTGCGGCCTCTATTGCCCAGAATTTCTCTCTACCTAATGCTGGAGCCACTTTAGACACTATCACTGAAGAACAAATTCAAGAAGTCTGGACTCAGATTAGCGCTTACGATGATGTTCCATACAAACCGTACTTTGAGAAGAAAGATATAGTGAACAGGTATCGAGTCTTGGCTGATTTCTGCAGTAAAAACATTGAATGCAGAGTGGGAACCTTCGACAAAATCAACCCAACCCAGTTCCAGATGATGACTGCCATCCTGCTCAAGATAAAAATCAACTGGAGCGCCTATATATTCAGCAGGTTCAGAGACAGTCTACGCACTTCAAACAGACCTTATGGTCTAGTTTTAAGTGATCTAATTTTCGAGCAGAGTGCACCTCTTCAGCAGGAGTCACCGTGGCCAAGCATAAGTTCTATGGGCCAAGAATCATCAATAATCTCTTCAATCCACCCAAAGTTGGAGGTGCTGCTAAGCCTCTCTCTGAGCGCCAAGTTATCCGAGCAGCGTCAGATGAGGAGGCTGAGCGTCCAGATCAGGAGAAAGCCAAACGTAATGTGAAGCGTCCCACTGTCACAAAGAAACGGGCTCCTCGAAAGCCCAAGGCTCAACCTATCAAAAGCGATGAAGATGACGAGGATTCTATACCCCTCATTAGTCGGAAAGATCTGGAAAAGGTTCTCAAAAATTGACTTTGAAGAACCTGCAGTTCCACAGACTCAAGCGTTCCCCGCCGAAGGTATAAATGTGAAGCGTATCTTCAAGAGACGTAAGCGTCCAACTGCTGCCATTTCTTCTGAGGCTACACAAAGTGATCAAGCCATAGCTGCTGTCCCGATATCATCCTTTGAAACACCAGTTGATGTCCATCTGGATGTTGATATGGCCCACATTGTGGCCATCGCACATGAAGCTGCCATCGAATCTACAAATCTCGAGCCTGATGAACCTGAAATCCCAAGGGCTCAACCATTGCTTGCATTACCTAGTACAATAGAGGCACGCTCAGAAGGTCAGAGCGATGCTAACGACGTTGTGATTCATCGACATTTCTTCAAGCTGGATCCCTTAAAGACTATCGATCACTCAGTCGATTATTTGCCTCCAGCGCCCGCAGAGACCTTCATACCTGCAGGATACAATGAAGAAAGTCTTATCAATGCCGAAAATGATATCACCAAGCTCATAAAGTTTGATCTGGCTGTACGCAACACTCTCTTTAACACAGCCTCAACCCCAGCTGATGAAGCTTACTACACAGCTCTTGAACTCGGGAAGACTCCCAAACACATCCCGGCTTCCGTAACTCTCCAAGCACAGCGGCAAGGAGGCAAGACTCCTAGAGCTGATGTTGATTTAGCTTATTATCTGGACTGTGGGACAAGCAAACCCACTGGCTTCGCTCTCAGAGACTACAACATCAGAGTCTATGAGCGTCAGGATAAGCTTCTGAACCCAACGGAAGGGCTACTAAACAGAGAAGGCTATTCTCACTCTCCAACACTGGTCAAAAGCAGGGAAAACAAGCGCTCAGCTAATCCTCTCCTCCTGTGGAAGAATAAAGGAGTACATGCCGGTGAGCGTCCAGCTTCCCTGACCGAGATGATTCAACTTGAAACCGATGCATATTTTGACTGCGTCTGGAACGCTAACTACCAACCAGACAGGTATCGTTTTGAATCCATCTGTGATATTCATCACCAAGGGTTTCGTGCTATACTTAATGCAGGAACTGAGTATTGTATGACTGAGATAAGATGGGCTGAAGCTTACATGGGTGACACGTATAAATTTGAAGACTTGGTTAGTGCTCCCCATCTGTTCAGAATAGGGATTCATGATAAAAAAGACCAAATTTGCACGCTACATGCTAACGCAGCGCCAACATAGACTTGGACCCGTTCTGAAGCTGCCTCTGATCCGCCATCAACCTGAACACCGCTTAAGACAAGCATTGCACAAACTGGCCAACTCTTCTCTACGCTTTGCTGATCAAGCGTCCACCAGCGGCTCTTCTCCCCTGTCCTGTATGAAATGCACCCCTAGCCACTGTGAAGACAACTTTTCTTTCATGATGGCAATTATGCCTCCAGTCTCCCTATTCGACAAAATCTTCACAGAAAATCTGCGACAATGGAATGGCTCTCGGATCAATCCTTTCAGAGGATATCCACTTCTTCCGTCTATTCGACAAGAAGTCTTCAGTCACTATGATTTTGTTTTATCGCTGCTAGAAAGATCTCAAGCGCTTGCTTCAGCCATCTACCCATACTTGGAAGAGTATTACCGGCTCCACGTTCCCGACTCTCGGAAACCAAAGACTCTCCCAACAGATCGGCTAATTGGCTTCTCAAAACACTATTGCCCAGATGCCTTATTCTCCATCTGCCAAGCGCCCTCCAAAATCTTTCCCACTCATGTGCTGGATATCCTCGGGCCAATGTATATCAGGGCCCTGGATAGTCCTATCAGAACGTTCATTCAAGGTACTTATCTCCCCACTCTACATTTGAATGAACTTCTACAGATTGCTACGTATCCATATGCAGATGAGCCGTTTGCCAGCTTGGACTTTCGGTTTACGGACTTTAGCCGTATAGAATCAGAATTTACTGCAGCACTAGCTGACACGTTACCTGCTCCTGAGCGCTTATTAGAATTACCTCAAGCGCCTCATTTCCCCAGTCCAACTGAATCCGACTCTACTGCATCCACCGAGTCCAACACTGCCCCAGAGCTTCGAGGAACAGTATTTGATCCTACTTATCAAGTACCTATTGAATCTCTCAAACACACATCTCGTTTTAAGTCTCGAGTCAGCACTGCAATTCCCGATGCTCAACCGTCCATGACTGAATGCCTCACTCAAATACAACAACTATCTACAGCTACTCAGGCAAGTCATGTCGCTTTAACCAATGATCTACAAGACCGGTTCACGGCTCTAGAGACCTCTCTCACAGACGCTAATCACGCTCAACTCCTGGTCATGAAAGAACATTTAGACCAGCGTCTAACCACTCTTGAGGCCTCTGTCGCTCAGATTGCTACTCAAGTCAGTCTTCTTACTCAGCATTTCATACAGACAGATGATGGCAATAAGGGGGAAAAGAAGGGAGAAAAGAGGAAATCGTCAACATCTAAAGATCAAGTTCCTCCTCCACCATCCAAGCGTCAACATATTGATACTTCTCTCACACTGAGTACAGAACCAAGGTATCCCTATCCCTCTTGGGTAACTACATCGGTTGAAGCGTCCAATAAGAAAGAAACTCCCAGAGTGCTCTATCCAACTCTTCCATTGCCTTCAAGAGCACTGCTTGAACAGTTTGACATTCCTCTTCTCAGAGCATCAATTCCAGAACCATCTGATCCAGCAGTATTAGCCTTAGAAAGAAAAATGTCTGACTTCGACCAAACGTTCAGAATTTGCCTACGATACATAGGCATCAGTCCAGAGGAATGGGATAAACACTTCATTGCCTTTAAGGCACGACAAGTTCAAGAAAACAAGCACATAATCAGTAAAGATCATGCTGCGATGATGACGTTAGAAGATCAGATAACTGAAGCAATCCATGCTGAAATGACTAAGAGATACAAGATCAAGTCAC
This sequence comes from Buddleja alternifolia, assembly GCA_019426215.1. NCBI lineage: Eukaryota > Viridiplantae > Streptophyta > Magnoliopsida > Lamiales > Scrophulariaceae > Buddleja > Buddleja alternifolia. The sequence goes on from CM033399.1 coordinate 10,717, forward strand.
GATCTTGATTTTTTTGTGCTTCTCTCTTTTTAGTTGTAAAATGCCTGTACTATGAAATATATATATAAAATGCATTTTACAGCTGAAACATCTCGTTAAAGCTCAAACTAACTAACTTACTAACTTACGCTAACCTTCACTTTAGGTATCTAACGCTTGAACTAAATAAGTATTGCCATCATCAAAAAGGGGGAAATTGTTAGGAATTTCATATTAGATGTTTTGATGATGACAAATAGGACTTCTTGTTAGACCCCGAAAAGTGTAAAAGCTTTCATAGAATGTTATGTATAAGTACCTGAAAGCTTATTTATCTTAGGCTTATAGTATTTATCTTTGTAGAATTCACTAAGTATGTGACACTAAATCACTTAGGAAAATTCTGGGTGAGTCTACCAAGTGATGAAGGTGAAGATCAAGCGTCTGAAACTACAATAGATAAAGATATCTTGAAGCGTCCGTCAAACGCTTTAGGGATTATCCCAGTGCTCAAACTAAGAATGGATAACTCAGGCCGAATACTCAACATCAAGTGAAATGACGGAATTCTCAGTAAGACCATCAAGACAAGATTGAAGAGTAAGCGTCTGAAATAAAGAGAAGAAACTCAGGATCAGTCCAAGCGTCTGTCCAATACACGAGAATAACTATTCTCTTCAGCAAGCGTCCAAAAGGTTAAACCAACATAACCTACAAAGAACGTAACCTGAAAACTCAAACCCAAAACCATCCAAAGACTTAAAAATGCATGAATCAAACGGACGAATTATTTCCAACGGAAATAAGACAAGATGCATTAAAAGTCGGATAAGTGCTATTAAAATATAAGCACTATAACGTATGGGTAAGCCATTCTTTTGAGAACATGCCTAACTAATTAAGTATACCCAAAGTTAGAAATGTCTGAACTCAAGGAATGTTTGGGGAAACGAGACTCCAACCGTGTCAAACGGACAAAAAACCACCAATACCTTATAAATAGCTCTTTCAACAAACAAGTAAAACACACAAAAAAGCAAAAAATACCTACTTTGTTGAAAGAAAAGCTTACTGAAAATCATAGCCAAATATCCATATAAGCTTTTCACAAATATTCCAGACACAGTCACCCATATCTCAAATCTCTTTTTAAGAAGAACCTATACTACCATTGAGATATCCCCAAGTTGTTTGAACTTTCCAAAAACAAACAAACCCGTGACCAAAACCATCAACACCTTTCATCTGAGTGAGAAAGCATGTTGACTTGCAAGCAATATTTTTGTGTAAAAGAAGCTTGTTGAAGTTGATCTCTACTGGAGCTGAAATCTGTGTGACTAAGGAGTTCCGAGATCAAGAGTAACTTGCACCATTTCTGAGTGAAAGAAGCAAGGGGACAGAAGGTCTTTAGTGGAGCTGAAATCTGTGTGACCAAGGAGTTCCGAGATCATATCCAATCTCCCTCTATCTTGTAGAAGTCTCTGTGTGACTCTTCGATAATCATCATAGTGGAAAAACCTCCCTGATAAAAGGAGAAGAAGGACGTAGCTGGGATTACATCACCCAGTGAACCTTACAAATATCTTGTGTCATTTACCTCTTTAAGCATTCATTGTTTACTAATTTACTATTCATAATGCATACATTCTGATAAAGTCTTAAAACAACTAAGCGACTACTTTCGATTAATTAACCGAACGCTAAGCTATAAAATACTTCCGCTGTGCTAACTCTGATTTAGTGACCAAACTCTGCCCTACTTTGGTAAGCGTTGAAATCACCGAGTCTAAGTTAACGTTTCTCAAGCGCCACATCCAGCGCTTAAACTTGTCAAGCGTTCAAATACTTCAAAGTGATACGAATTTTTAAGAAGTCGAAAAAGACTTCAGGGTCTATTCAACCCCCCCCCCCTTCTAGACCCTTTCGTATACCACTTGGGACCAACAACTAGCTCTGGTGGATGGTCTCTAAGCCATTTACGGTCTGGTTGGAAAGGGTTGAGAGACTCTTTGTCATCAATCGCTTGATCCCTATTTGTCTCTAGCGCAGTCGCTTCATCATTCACAATTCCAATTTGCTCTTGATGATTATTCTCTTCATGATCATCAGCGATTCTGACTTTATCATCATTTGTAACCTCACAAGTAACCTTAGGAATTGGCACAAAGATCTCATCATCAGCGTCATCATCACTATCATCATTGAGGTTAATTTGTGACGCTTGTTGGGCAAGATCTTCAATTCCTACATTATCCGGATTAACCTTACTCGGTTCTTGGTTAGCATCATCAAACACAACATGAATGGATTCTTCAACCTTCGATTCGATCTTATTTAGGATGCGAAAACTCTTTCCATTCTTGGCATAGCCTAGAAAGATTCCCTTATCCGCTTTAGGATCAAAAGTCTTTAGGCTGTGGGATCCATTATTATGAATCAAACATTTTGAACCAAATACATGAAAGTATGAAACGTTAGGCTTACGTCCCTTCCACAACTCATATGGATTCTTCTCATGTTGCTTGTTGATCATACACCAGTTCTGAGTGTAGCAAGTTGTGTTGATGGCTTCGGCCCAAAACCTTTGAGGCAGCTTAGACTTTGCAAGCATTGTCCTAGCGGCTTCTTTAAGCGTTCTGTTCCATCACTCAGCAACTCCATTTTGTTGAGGTGTTCTAGGAGCAGAATACTCATGAAGTATTCCAAAATCTGTACAAAACTTCTCAACAAATTGGTTAGTAAATTTGACACAGCAAGTACTTGACACGAAAAATCCTTACGTGTATTAAACAGCAAGTGGACTGGTCGTGTGTAGTAATAAAGTGGACAATAAAGTCCGGGTTGTCGAACCTCAAGGACTTGTATTTTAGTTTATGATTTTAAAGCAATTGAAGAACTTAAACTAAAATAAGAATTAACTAAAATATTATGGAAGTAAGATATAAGAAACAAGATGTCGAAATCAAGATAGCTATGGAAAAGAGCTACTAAGACACATGTGTTGGCATAAATTAATCAATTTTCATTATAAACATGTTCTCATATTATTAGACTAATATTGCTTTGGTGGAAAAAACCTTAAATAATTACTACCCGATTTCTCGGCTGTAATAATCCTATGATTAATTGATGGTTCTCTAGATATGTCTATCCGAGAATCTAACCCACAATCATGCATTCAAGTTCTAGAATTTCCCCGGATTAATCCGGTTAACTGCACCCGGGAATCTCTACCTATCTCTAGGGGCAATTCCCTATTTTTTACGGATTATGTGATGATCCTCTTTGCACCTTAAATTACCTTCTCTCGAAGGAATAATTTAAGCAATAAATCATGCATATGGTACCTAAGCATATGATGCATTCAAACAAGATCAAGACACAAACAACAATAGAATTAATATGGAAAACATAATTTATAACTCAATTATCATAATTTAGCTTCAAAATGGTCTTAGTTCGAAGAATTTATTTCATCATAAAAGATAAAAGATAGGAACTTAAATTAAGATTCATATTCATAGACAAAAACAAATCTAAATCTAAGAAACTCCCTCGTATTTTTGATGGTTGAACTTCAATCTTCATCTCTTCCATGCTTCTTGATTTCTTCACCTTCTAAGGTTCTTGATAATCTTCATAACTAATCTAAGGATGATGATAGGATGTGTTTAGGCTCCCCCAATGGGGAATGTGTTTTCAAGTGTGTTTTTAGGATGGCATCCATTCCTCCTTTTATAGCAAAAAAAAATTCACCAACCAAGAACATGTGCTTCCATTCTCTTTTCATCAAATTCGGTCTCTAAAGTTATCCAAATGGCGTTCCAACGTGGAGATTGTTTCTGATTTGGCGCCCAGGTGTGCGGAAATGGTACTAAAACATGATCTTGGCTAACTTCAACTTATTTCTTGCTTGTTTGGTCGTGGAGGTGTGAAGCATCTTGGCCTAAACTTGTTTTATACGTCGTTTTTCAGCCCGTTCTTCGATTGTATCCATTTAAGGTCTGAAATCACTTAATGCACGAATTAAATGCACATGTGGAAAGAATCAAGCGATAAATGAACCTAAAACATAAACGGAAAGGGGCTTAAAAACACGTAAAAATGACTCCTATCAACAACCCCAAACTTATGAATTGCTCGACCTCGAGCAATAAAAGGTCTAGGGTACGAAAAATATCATCAACCAAAAGGAGAAAACAAAAACAACTAACGAACTCACTTTCGTGGAGTAAACGATTGCACTTAGCATGTGCAACAAGCCTTTAAACCTTTGAGTTACCTCAAAGGACAAGTTATAGTCTCGTGAGGGTTTGCAGACGATATACCCTCAAAATCTAACAAACTTTCAATCCCAACCAAATGAATACATCTCAGCATAATTAACAAGAATAAATGGCACAAAATCATCCTTTTACAGCTCACAAATATATATACATATCAACTACTTTTGCTCATGTGACACCAATACTGGAAAAGACTCCATAGGATGTAGTGAAAATAAATCTAAGGTATTATAGTCGAGAGGCATCTTTACCAAATTTTGGACATTAATCCCATATCTATCAACTTTATGATCAAACACAAAGCATAAGAATCATAGAAAATCTCATAGCCATTTAAATTTCATTATCTCAAACATTCAAACTTTCAATTCATATGAAACTTTCCAATTAACTTCATTAAGGCTAGATCATGTGCAATGTTTTATTCCATTAGGCTTTCTATGACACCCATATAACAAGTTTTAGATCAATGACTCCCAAACTAGATAGTTTTGGGGCATTAAGTGTAAAGACACTCCTAAGGATTTAATCACTCGAGTGTCAAAGGCCACGAAATAAAACTAGATCTTTTAAACAATTCACTCATTTTTGGCTTGTGCAAAGCTCAAATTAGCACAATAGTACAGTATGTTGGCATGAAACTTTTCACCTCCAGTACGTATTAGCCTGACCAATTTTGGTCATACCAAAATTCAACCTTTTTAATTCATTTTTTAGCATACAAAATTAACTATTCAACTTATAACCGTATGAGAAATCTAAGTTAATATTTCCGAGAAAAATTCCTTAAGTGTCTCAAGATGGTTATCCTCTCAACTCATCTACCTTCGATTTATGTGCATTGTGAATCATCTAAGAAATCGATCCTAGTATAGGATCTCTATGAGCAATTTCAAAGATATATATGTTCATTTAAATTCAAATTATTTCAAAAAATCATGCAATTTTTACAAGTTAATCAATATAAATGCATCAATTGGAACGACTAAAAAAAATCATGCTTGATTTTCTTAACATAAACACATATAAACATGATAGCATACAAATTCCCCCAAACTTGAGCTAAACAAGGAACACATGACATGACAAAAAGAGCAAACACATGGTGATCAATCATATGAATGTATTAAAACGACAAAGTACTACCCACATATACCCCCAAACTAAAACTCAACATTGTCCTCAATGTTGTTACAACAAGTATACGCAACGGTAAAAGAACACTTACAACCAAGGATGTTGAAAAACATCCTTTAACTTCCAATGCATCGTTACAAAGCTTCTCCTCCTCTCGAGTAAAATAAGCATCTCTAAACATGAGGTCCAAATGTCTATCATATCTAACACTTCAACTTTTCAAACCATCAAGCATAAGAAAACATACATGCCAAAAGTGCATGTTTGAACATAATATAAACAAACAAACTAAACAAAGAAAAACAAAAGAAAACTTACAAACTTGGGTTGCCTCCCAAGAAGCGCTTGTTTTAAAGTCACTAGCTTGACTTTATTGGGTCGGCTCAAGGAGGATGACGTATGAATGCTTTGTTTGTTCTCCACTCCACTCTCGGGTATCGATTCAATCTTTGGATATTGGTATTGAGGATTGGTCCATCTTGTGTGATAAATGCCCTAGGTTGAGATCAAGCAATCATCCACTCACGAGTTTTTTTATGGTCCCTCAATACCTCTATTACATTTTCTTGCCTATGCTTAGGATGGTATTGTGGGCTCTCTTCCAAGTTAGAGACTATGTCTCGTCGTTCTTCACCCATCACTTTCACATAGATGAAATCCACGATGTAGGGATGTAGAAGATGAATGGTTCGTTTTTCCTGAAAGTGCTCAACACTAAAAGGATCAAAAACATCAGTGTGAAAATTCAAATCAAAGTCAAGTGGATGCTCAAAAACCTCATAGTTATCGATATTAACCATATCATCTTCTATATTCATTGACAACTTACCATCATCGGTATCGAGTACCGATTTACTTGCGGTTAGGGGAGACGGTAAAGGAATGTCAACAACCTCAGAAAGGATTGCAGTCGAATGCTCATCGTTGGAGGAATCTGCTTTCGAATTTTCCAACTTTCTCTCATTCAACGTCAAGGTGTTGCATTCCTCCTTTTGATCTATCTCAGTGGTACCAAGCAATGCCCATGGCACTTTCTCAGATATGTCGCTCGTGCGTCCTTCATCAAAAAGTGGAGCTCTCCAATGGTGTTATCAAGTTGTTCCCCCGGAGTAGAAATTCCTTCTTGGTAATGTTGTGGAAAGAACCCTTGTGCATAACATGCTTCAACGACGCTCTGCAGCCATAATTGATTCTCCGATAGTGTCATATCTGGAAAATTGCTATCCTTTGCGAATTGAATTACGTTTTGCAGCCATAATTGATTCTCTGGAAGGGTCATATCTGGATAATTTCTAGCCATTGCGAGGTAATAGTGTACGAAAAAATAATAATAATAGAAAAATTTAATAAAAATAAAATAAATACTTAAAACTTGCAAAAAAATCAAAAACTAAAATTAAACAAGTCCCCAGCAACGGCGCCAAAAACTTGACACGAAAAATCCTTACGTGTATTAAACAGTAAGTGGACTGGTCGTGTGTAGTAATAAAGTGGACGATAAAGTCCGGGTTGTCGAACCTCAAGAACTTGTATTTTAGTTTATGATTTTAAAGCAATTGAAGAACTTAAACTAAAATAAGAATTAACTAAAATATTATGGAAGTAAGATATAAGAAACAAGATGTCGAAATCAAGATAGCTATGGAAAAGATCAACTAAGACACATGTGTTGGCATAAATTAATCAATTTTCATTATAAACATGTTCTCATATTATTAGACTAATGTTGCTTTGGTGGAAAAAACCTTAAATAATTACTACCCGATTTCTCGGCTGTAATAATCCTATGATTAATTGATGGTTCTCTAGATATGTCTATCCGAGAATCTAACCAACAATCATGCATTCAAGTTCTAGAATTTCCCCGGATTAATCCGGCTAACTGCACCCGGGAATCTCTATCTATCTCTAGGGGCAATTCCCTATTTTTTACGGATTATGTGATGATCCTCTTTGCACTTTAAATTACCTTCTCTCGAAGGAATAATTTAAGCAATAAATCATGCATATGGTAGCTAAGCATATGATGCATTCAAACAAGATCAAGACACAAAACAACAATAGAATTAATATGGAAAACATAATTTATAACTCAATTATCATAATTTAGCCTCAACATGGTCTTAGTTCGAAGAATTTATTTCATCATAAAAGATAAAAGATAGGAACTTAAATTAAGATTCATATTCATAGACAAAAACAAATCTAAATCTAAGAAACTCCCTCGTATTTTTGATGGTTGAACTTCAATCTTTATCTCTTCCTTGCTTCTTGATTTCTTCACCTTCAAAAGTTCTTGATAATCTTCATAACTAATCTAAGGATGATGATAGGATGTGTTTAGGCTCCCCCAATGGGGAATGTGTTTTCAAGTGTGTTTTTAGGATGGCATCCATTCCTCCTTTTATAGCCAAAAAAAATTCACCAACCAAGAACATGTGCTTCCATTCTCTTTTCTTTCCACCTACCATTCTCTTGCTTTCCATCTACCAATAATGTGAACTACCATTCTCTTGTTTTCCACCTACCATTCTCTTACTTTCCTCCTACCAAGAATGTGAACTACCATTCTCTTGTTTTCCACCTACTAAGAATGGGAGCTGCCACTTTTGTGTTTTCCAGCGCAGGGATAGTGTTTTTTTCATAACATTCTCCACAGACCTCCGAATTGAATGATTCAAGTCCCCATGCAAATATAAGACATAGCTCTAAAACTCTGTAGAAGGACATTTCCTCAAATTCGGTCTCTAAAGTTATCCAAATGGCGTTCCAACGTGGAGATTGTTTCTGATTTGGCGCCCAGGTGTGCGGAAATGGTACTAAAACATGATCTTGGCTAACTCCAACTTATTTCTTGCTTGTTTGGTCGTGGAGGTGTGAAGCATCTTGGCCTAAACTTGTTTTATACGTCGTTTTTCAGCCCGTTCTTCGATTGTATCCATTTAAGGTCTGAAATCACTTAATGCACGAATTAAATGCCCATGTGGAAAGAATCAAGCGATAAATGAACCTAAAAGATAAATGGAAAGGGGCTTAAAAACACGTAAAAATGACTCGTATCAAGCATTCTGTTCCATCGCTCAGCAACTCCATTTTGTTGAGGTGTTTTAGGAGCAGAATACTCATGAAGTATTCCAAAATCTGTACAAAACTTCTCAACAAATTGGTTACTAAATTCAGTTCCTCTATCGCTTCTAATTCTCGTCACTTTTAGATCTTTTGAATTTTGCAATTGATGGATTAGCGTTGTGAGCTTGACACTAGTTTCATCTTTGGTTGCTAGAAATTCTACCCATGTATAGCGAGAGAAATCATCAACGATTACTAGCGAGTATGTTTTACCACTAACACTCATGATTTGAATAGGAACAAACAAATCTAATAGCAATAGTTCAAGAATTCTAGAAGTAGATAGACATGGTTTCTTCTTAAAAGATGATTTAACTTGTTTACCCATTTGACATGCATCACATAAGCGATTCTTTTGAAAGGAACCTTTAGGTAATCCCTCTACAAGATTTAGCGATATTAACTGAGAGATGGCCTTAAAGTTGAGGTGATTCATTTTTCTATGCCATAACCAACCCAATTCATTTTGACTTTTAGCAACAAAGCATGTGGAGTTGTTATCAAATGTAGAATCCCAATCCACTAAATACACATTATTTGTTCTTTTTCCTCTTAATTTAGTAGACTTAGTCTTAGCGTCGTTGACATAGCAGAAGTCGCTTGAAAATTTAACATCAAAGCCTTTATCACAAAATTGACTAATGCTCAACAAATTATGCTTAAGACCCTCAACATAATATACATCACTGATCATGATGTTCCCCCTATGCATGATACCTATACCTTTGGTTTTACCTTTAGATTTATCACCGAATATAACTTGAGGACTGTTGGTTGTACGATAGTTGATCAAGAGATCCTTTGAGCCAGTCATGTGCCTTGACAACATAATTATGCTTAAGACCCTCAACATAATATACACCACTGATCATGATGTTCCCCCTATGCATGATACCTATACCTTTGGTTTTACCTTTAGATTTATCACCGAATATAACTTGAGGACTGTTGGTTGTACGATAGTTGATCAAGAGATCCTTTGAGCCAGTCATGTGCCTTGACAACCCACTATCGATGTACCAAACTGAAGTATCGGTGTCGGCTCTAGGTACCTGCATGTAAAGGGAAGTTCTAATTCTTCTTAGGTACCCATGTTGTTTTGGGTCCTTCAACGTTAGTAGCTTTGGTTTGAATTAAAACTTTCAGAACCCATATTTGCCTTGTCTTCATTACGGGAAGATTGGCCTTCTTGGGTTTCGGTTTGTGTTGTGTGTGTCTTTTAGGTGTATAGTAATATCCTTGATTATAATAGTAATCATAATGGTAATCATAGTCATAATCATAATTATCATAGTATCGATAATATGATCTTGACTATCTTGGATATTGACGCTGGTATTTCCTTGGCGCTGGCTTGGGTTGCACTTTTGGTGCTGAACGCTTAGCCTTTGATTCACAGTGTTCAGGCTTACCTTTAGCCTTTTGAGCATTTGGATGAACCCCTTTTTGTGAATCATTTGCTTTAGCCTTACCCTTGCCTGAGTCATCTTTGGCTTTCTCATTGGGCCTCGTACCGTTTTCACTAGGTTCATTTAGCGTTTGACTTTGTGAACCTTTCTCAACAAAGAGAACACCCTTTTCTTTGTTGTTTGCCGTAACATTAGATTTATTTGGTTGTTTACCGAATTTATTGTATCCTAAACCGGTCTTTTCACCATATAATCTAGTTACCTCAGTCACATTATCCAACTTTCTAGAAGCTTTTGATAATGATGAGATGAGCTGCTCTGATTTGGCAAGTCTAGCGATCAAATCAGCTTCTCTCTTCACTATTATATGAAGATCGCTTTTCAATTGAATAATCTCACTCTCAAGTGATTGCTTCTTCTCAATGCATTGTTGTTGAATTTTCAACTCTGCTTTGAGTGTTACTTTATCTCTTGTGAGTGATGAGATAATAGCGAGATCATTTTGATATATTTTGGCGGCCTCTTGACAATCTTTATAATATTCATTAACTTTGTCAAGTAATTCATCATAAGAGAGAGGATGAGATAATTCATTGGTTACCTCTGGTAGCGATTTGTCAGACGCTTCATCTTCTCTTGCCATGAGACAGATCAATGCTGAGTCACTTGTAAGCTCATCATCACTGCTTTCATCTGATGATTCCAAGTCCTCTTCAGGTGCGGGAAATGATTCAGATTCCGCTAGCAAACCTTGTTGGCGAAGGTTGCTCCTGAATTGGTTTCTATCCACATAGTCTTGCATTGTGGGCTTAGACACATTTGGATAAGGGCAATTTACCTGGTAGTGCTCTGGTTTCCTGCAATTATAACACAAATTAGTTTTCATTTTTTGTTCATTGCATAATCGCTTTGATCCAATTGGCGCTGAGTGATTCTGTGTAGGCGATGGAGGCGCTTGATATGGAACTGGCACAACTGGTTGAGGTGCTGAGTACACTGGCACTTGATACTGAGGTGCTGGTGCTGGGAGAGGAGTTTGAAATGAAGTTTGTCCAATAGGATTTCTCTTTTCATATCTTAGAAATTTCTTGAATTTCTAGACTAATAAGGCCATTTCCTTTTCTTCATTTGATTCCACTGGTTTAACCTCACTAACCGCTTTACCCTTATTTTTGGTGGTAGCGATTAAAGCTCCTGATTCAGTTGCTGAAGTTGTTGTGTCGCTGACTTCACCTAACTCGAATTTGAATGCCTTTAACTCTGAAAACACATGTTCTGGAGTAAGAGTCTCCAAAGTTTGTGATTCTCTCATAGCAACTGTCTTGATCAAGTATTTACTTGGAAGACTTCTGAAAATCTTATTGACCATTTCCTTGTTGGTTAATTCTTTATCTAATGACGCTAACTCGGTAATGAGCAAGGTGAATCTTACGTCCAATTGTTCTAGCGTCTCACTGGGCTGCATTTTGAAATGCTCGAATCTTTGCATGGCTATGGAGAGCTTGTTCTCCTTCATTTGTGCTGAACCTTCGCACACAATGGCCAACTTATCCCATATTTCTTTGGAGGTTTTACATTGCTTGATCTTGTTGAACAATGCATCGTTATCTCCTAACGCTGAGTAAAGTGCACTTCGTCCAACATTATCCATATTAGCTCTTTTTCTATCCTCTGGCGTCCATTCTATCTTAGGTTTCTCGACATAACCATCTGGAGTAGCCTCGGTCGCTCCAGTGGCTCGAGTTACAACTTTCATAATCTGACTGGGGCCATCTGTAATCACATCACACATTTCATTATCGCACGAACATAAATATGCGAATGCTCTAAGTTTCCAAGAATCATAGTTTGATTCTGCCAACTTAGGCATTTTGTTAAAAGCCATAATGAGATGTTTTAAAGAGAGATTTTAAAAGCGATTAATTATATTTTTTTAAAAAAAATGGATCTGAACAAGCAGTTACGCTCGGAAACGCTTAGGTTTCTACTTCAACCGCTCTGATACCACTTGGTGGTCCCAAGTGGCATACGAAAGGGTCTAGAAGGGGGGGTTAAATAGACCCTGAAGTCTTTTTCAACTTCAAAAATTTTGTATCACTTGAAAGGTTTGAACGCTTGGATAACTGAGAGCTTGGATCAGACGCTTCAGAAAAGTTAACTTAGACTTAGTGATTTTAGCAGTTTACCAAAGTAGGGCAATGCTTAGATCACTTAATCAGGGTTAGTACAACGGAAATGAGTTTTAGCGTTCTTTTAGTTAATTTAATCGCTTTGCACTTTAACTTGTCTCTTTCAAAGATAAATGATGTAATAATAATAATAAGACAAATAAGGTAAATGACATAAGATATATAAGGTTCACTGGGTGGTGTAATCCCAGCTACGTCCTTCTTCTCCTTTTTCACTTGGAGGAATTTACTAGAATGATTTTTGAAGAGTCACACAGAATCTTCTACACGATAGTAAAAGGTGAAAATGATCTTGGGCTCCTTGATCACACAGACTTCAGCACCAATGAAGATCGTCTTCTTCAAGCTTCTCGCACTCAGAAATACTGCCTGAAAGGGTTCAACAACTTTTCTCACTCAGATGAAAAGTTGAGGTTTGTCACTAGGGTTTTGTTTGTTTTTGAAAAGATCAAACAACTTGGAATATCTCTGTTGGAATTTGAATTTTTTCTTTGGAAGATGTTTGAGATATTTGTGACTATCTGGAATGTAGATAAAAAGCTTGAAAAATTTGGCTATGGAGTTTCTAAACTTTTTCTCAGCAAGTTTTTCTTGTGTCTGTACGTAATTGTCTCTTGTAAAATTGCATATCTCACTTTATGGTTTGCTGCGGTAAGGTATTTATAGGCAATTTCTTGGGATCTGTCCGCTGAACACATGTAGGAGCGTACCTCTCACGGGGCGCGTGAGTATACCTTTTCTATGAGATTCTGAATTTTTTGACAGTCTGGTCAAAAGGTGGCTTGTCCACAAGTCACATTAGCTTATCAAAATTAATGCTCTTATCAGGCATTTAATGCATTTTGAAATTAATTCCCGTTGGAAATAAATGCCCGTTGAATGATTGCATTTAAGTCCTTCATGACTTGAGGATTTATTTCAGATGATTCTAACATAAGTCGCTTGAGGGATTTCGAGCGCTTGATCCATAAATCCTGAAATGAGATCTTTTAGCGTTTGACAGACGCTAAGAAGAAAATCTTTATCTCCGGTTGACTTCAGACGCTGGTCTTCAACTTCTTCTCTAATAGACTCACCTAAAATTCTACTAGCGATTCAGTCACTAAGACTTAGTCTAAATTCTACAAATATAAAAATTACAAGCCTATAATAAATTACAACTTTCAAACGCTTATACATCAATCTATGAAAAACGGAAACTTACATTGTATTTTTTTGGGGTGTAACATTAAATCCTATCTTGTTATCATCAAAACATCTAACATGAAATTTCCTAACAAACGCTATGCGAGTCGTGTTCGAACACATCAGTCTAACTGGGGTGTCTATGACACAAGTTTCCACTACCATTTCCATTGTGTTGAACTGACACTTTCTCTGTCAAGACTTACATCATACAAGTCTTTATCTAGTACTGATGTCCAGTCAATACTTTCTTTGACTTGCGAACCAACTTTAGATAATATGGATCAAACTCTTCTAGTGTCAATCTCCCTAACCCATAGGGTGGAAATAGTTTGCCTTATTATCAAGGACTTTACGTTGTTCATTAACACCTTAAAAATGTCTATAAGAAAATCAACAAGAACATGCCTTTTATTATGAAAGATATTGTTTAGTTACAAATCAATGTCATATAAATCTATCCTCTTTATGGCATTTGAGGGCATACACACTAACAAAAAATCCCATGGCTTACATATGGTTAGGGTAGCGGTCGGGATACCTAAAGATTGCTCTCAAAGACCGTAGTCCTAAAACGTATTCAAAGTTATAGAGGCTATGAGATGTGGGATAGCAATGGCCTCGTCAAGACTTGTTCATATGTGTAACTCTTATTAGAGATAGACGTGTTCTGTTTTCAATGGACGGCGAGTCAATTCTGCATAAGCAATGTCAGGTTTAGTACACAGCATTGCGTACATCAGGCTACCCACTACAGATACATAGGGTACAATGCTCATCTCTTTTCTATCTTCCTCACTTTGAGGACACATTGATTTCAAGAGATGCACCCCATGTCTCATTGGTAGGAACCCTTTCTTAGAATCCTCCATCCTATATCTCTTTAAGACCTTTTCTAAGTAAAGGGTTTGAGAGAGCCCTATCATTCTATTTGTTCGATCTCTGTAGATTTGAATCCCTAGAATAGAAGTTGCCTCTCCCAACTCTTTCATGGAGAAAGTACTCAAAAGCCACTTCTTAACATTGGTGAGCATCCCTATATAATTCCCTATGAGTAATATGTCATCTACATATAACACAAGGAATGTTATCTTATTCTCACTAACCCTCTTGTAAACACATAGCTCATTTCCGTTCTTGATGAAGTCAAATCCTTTGACTACCTCATCAAAACGTAGATTCCAACTACGAGATGCTTGCTTGAGTCCATAAATGGATCTCTGAAGCTTACACACCTTATGAATATCATTCTCGGATACAAAACCTCTAGGCTGTTCCATATAGATATCCTCTTCTAGGAATCCATTTAGAAAAGCAATTTTGAAATCCATTTACCATATCTCATAGTCTAGGTGAGCATCTGTTGCAAGTAAAATCCTTATTGATTTGATCATAGCCATTGGCGAAAAGGTTTCTTGGTAGTCAGTTCCTGCCTTTTAACTATACCCTTTCGCTACTAGCCTGGCTTTGTAGGTGTCAACCTTGCCATCAACATCAATCTTTCTCTTGTAAATCCATTTGTACCCAATTGGTTTTACCCTATCAGGCCGATCCACAAGTTTCCAGACTTGGTTTGAATGCATCAAATCAATCTCAGTTTGCATAGCTTCACGCCATCTTGTAGCATCCACATCCACCATCGCTTGATCATAAGTGGAGGGATCATCTCCATGACCCTCCTCCATTACAGAGTGGAGACTAAGCTTCCTCTGTAATAGATATCCATACCTCTCAGGCGGTTGAGGTACCCTACTTGATCTTCCTGGTTGTGGTTATGTTGAAGAAGGTTTGGTTCTCACTTCCTATGTAGATGTATCCAATGGAGTTTCATTTTGCTCTTCCAGAACAATCTTTCTACCTGCTCTTTTTTCTTGGATGAACTCATCTTCAAGAAAGTGGGCTTGTAAAGCTACGATGATACCTCTGGTTATCATGTAGGTAAAAGAGATATCCCATGGAATCCTCAGGATAACCAACGAAATGCCCTTTCAAGGATCTGGCCTCCAACTTGTCCACTTTAGTCTTCTTGACATAAGCAGGACATCCCCAAATCTTAATGTGATTAAGACTTGGTTTCCTATTTCTCCATATCTCATATGGAGTCTTAGGAACGGACTTGGATGGACATCTATTTAAAAGGTGTACACCCGTAAGCAGCGCATGACCCTATAGTGAAATGGGTAAGTCAGTGTAGCTGAGAATAGATCAAACCATGTCCAACAAGGTTCGATTCCTTCGTTTTGCTACTCCATTCAACTGTGGTGTCGTTGGAGGTATGAGCTGTAATACTATACTATTGTCTCTAAGGTATGCATCAAACTCGTTGCTCATATATTCTCTTCCTCGATCAGATCGAAGAGTTTTTATATGTTGACCAGTTTGATTTCCACTAAAGCCTCCCACCAATTTATTACCATAATAAATATTGCAATGTTCATTAATAAAACGGAAAGTATAACCATGCTTAACTAAAACGGGAATTGAAACAATGTTTTTAAGCACATTGGGAAAAACAAAAACATTATATAGAAATGGTAAATGTCCAGAATTTAAAAGTAATGAGGTAGATCCAATTCCAGTAGCTACGACGCTTTGCCCGCTGCATACTCTTATCTTCACCTCATCAGGGCTCAGCTTTCTACTTCGTTCCAGATTCTGATTCACACAACATACATGAGTATTAGCTCCTGAATCAAGAATCCAAGAAGTGGAAAATATGGTGATAGAGAAATTAGTCTCAAAACATAAAGTTCTTTCCCTTTTGCTCGTTTGTTAGGATAGTCTCTTCTCCATTGGCCTAGCTCACCATAACATAAGCATATGTCCTGATTTCTAGCCCTCTTATTCCTCCTTTGTTGTGCTCTGTTGTAAGTCCTGCTAGATGCTCCCACTTGAAGATAGTTGTTATAATTCTTTCGTCCATCCAATGTATTAGGAAAAGTAACTACTACTGGATTGTTCTATTTGTCCGCCCTTATTCGATTTTGAGCAACTTTGAGTTTATCCAGAAGCCCAGCTAGTGAACCCTCAATGTCATTTTTGTCAAAGTTTATGACGAAGTAATAGAACAAATTGGGGAGTGACTATAGAATGAGGCCAACTTGGAGATGTAGGTCCGTGTAGAAGTTTAAAGATTTAAGTTTTTCTATCATGGTCATCATTTTGAAAACATGTTCTCCTACATCCTCACCTTCAGCCATCTTAGTTCGGAAGAGATCTCTTGATATAAAATATCTAGCGGTCCTACCGCCTTCTCAAAACAACTCATCCAAGTGAAGGATAATGTCTCTGGCATCCATCTTATCATGGGACCTTTGCAATTCAAGGCACATGGAGCTTAAGATGTACACTCTTCCTCTATGGTTTTCAAAACACCAATCCCAATGAGCTAGGCAAACTTCATCACCCTCGTCTCTTCTAGGAATGGGAGGACAACTAAATTCCAACACATAGTCTATGGATTCACTGCTAAGGACCATCCTTAGCTTTGTGAGCCATTCTATGTGATTCGGACCAGCGAGAATCGTGTTCTCCATTAATTTTGATAGTGGTTTGGGAGACATTTTGAATTGAGAGAAATAAATCAAATAACTGCAGAAAATTAACCAGACTATATTAGACATTTGTAACTTAAACTAAAACCAAGTTTAAAATCAAGGACTTCGACTTATAAATTAGCCCCCACTACATTTTTCGAGATTCACACTCTCGCTGTGAAAAACGGAAATGATCGTTGTTTATTGCTTCGTAGTGGAGATTGAGTTCTTTCATTAATGTAATGGATGACAACCCTCTAACGATATTTGGTCCATTACTTAACTAAAGTGATGTCCAACATCAATCTATCCAATAGACGGTCCAATATTTTTTTTCCCATAATCCATCAAAATCGCAACCCTTTAACGATATATAGGCTTGTGGACTATCTAAGTTCATTCCCACTAACTTCTCATAATCTAACATTTGAATTTCACTTTGCAACTCTTTAACGATATTTGGGGTAAAATATGTCTCGATTAAGACATCTAATGCACTTAAAAAAATTTCAGAATTAAATCTCGATATATGACCCCCACTTACTGGGAAGATATCAGATACTAGATTTAAATCTTAATTCTATTAAGTTTAGTGGAGGGAAAGGACGCCTAGTGGCCCTTACTAACTTAGTGTAATTTTTTGTTCGGGAGGATTCATGTTCTAAACATTTATCTAAGTCTCACTTTGCACATTATCATATTTATATAGCGCATATTAACTATATACATGCTTCATACAACTAATGATCATGCATCGAGAGCAATAAATCTAACACATATATCCATGGGCTTTTTCTAGAGAGCCCAAGCCAATGGGCCATCGTAAAAACAAAAAAAAAAACCTAGCTATTTTTCTTGGTCTCCAGGCTTCTCTTTTTTTTGGATTGATCTCTTCTTCAAGGCCTATTCTATTTCTAACTATTACATAAGATTATGTCAACAACCTATAGATAATTCTAGAAATAAAACAATGGGCTCAAATTCGGCCCTTACAACCCGTTGAAAAAGAAATACATCCAAAAAGAAAACAACCTACGCCCATGGATAATGTCACTATCATATAATACATGCTCGCGTTAATTAAAGCAACTATGTTGGTGATTAAGTTAATAATTAATTAGTCCAACTAATTAATTTCTCCAATAAAATTCCAAATTTTATTGATATTTATGATAATAATGTTAGAGTATATGCCCTCGAATGCCATAAAGAGGATAGATTTATAGGGCATAAAAATTGTAACTAAACTATGGTTTTTCTATTAATATAAGGTAGTTGATTGTTGTTTTCTTATAGGCATTTATAAGGTGTGAATAAATAACGTAAAGTCCTTGATGACAAGGCGAACCTTCTATCTCCTATGGGATAGGAGGAAAGGCACTAGAATGGTTTGACCCTTGACATCTAAAAGGGTTCGCAAGTCTAAGAAATATTGATTGGGCATCAATAGTGAATAAAGACTTGTATGATGTAAGTTTCGATAGAGAAAGTGTCAGTCGTACACTATGGAAATGGTAGTGGGAACTTATATCATAGACGTGTCAGTTGGACTGATATGTTCGAACACGGCTCGCATCAGTTCATCACATGGGTATTCACTCATTGACAGTCAATGATGAAACTGATAAGTAGTGATAGGTACGTGTGAACCTCTGACCTGAGAAATCGAGTTGCAGATGTACTTGTGACATCAAGTCTGTCATTAGAGTAGTTAGATTCAAATCACCTGTTGGTGGAATCGACCTCGAAGTGTGACTTGATGGGAAAGTAGCATTGTTAACTAATTTGCAATATGGAATTTATTCTCTCATAAGTGAATGAGTAAAATATTCTATGCGATCATGAATAAGTGAGGATGAAAGTCTTTGGCTAAAGCATTTAAATACCTCAACTTATTATGAGCTTAGGCATATGGTCAAGTTATATGAGTTTGACTTTAAACCATGACTCTTACTTGATTGGGATATAAGAATAAAACGTTTATACACGTACGGTATTCACGGCGTAAAGGTTTGGAATGATCCTATTCATTCGTTCTCAATTGGGTTACGGTGTGAACCACGAGACTGACTAGGTGTCACTCACACCCTTTTGGATTCCTCCTAATTGTCTTTTGAGACGAATCTAAAGAGTCGCGATTAAAGGAAGTGCAAAAGGAAAAACATGGGAAAAAGACTTGAGAGAAATTCATGGCATTGGATGCCGTAATTAACTAATTAATTATTGGATAATTTAATTAATTAATTAAATTAATGAGTTAATTAATTTCTTGGAGAAATTGAATTATAAATTAATTAGGAATTGAATTAATTGAATTATCAATTTATTTATTGGATAAATAAATTATCCGATTAATTAATTAGCAAGCAAGACGAAAGCTCGAAGGCTTCCGAGCCCACTAAGGGGCGGCCAAATAGACGCCCAAAATAGGGCTCTTGCATGCTAGGGTTATTATTTCATAATGATATAAATATATCACAAGGTGAAAAATAACACAAGGCAACTTATATAACTTTCTCTCCAAGAAAAAGTCTCTCACCCCCCCCTCTCTCTCTCTCTCTCTAGCCGTCTTTGACAAGGAAGAAAGGAGGAGTTTTTCATTTTTGATTCCGGCGTGACGAATTAGAGACGTTGGCAAATTCGACGTTAGAGAAAAGGATCACGTTCAGAAATCAACATACGCAAGAACGGTAATCTTTCTATACACAATTAAACACGAGGATTAGAGATGATTATTCGGACTTTGGGAATTAAATTTACTTTTCGCTGCGTTTTATTCGAATAATTCCCAACAAATAAACCATCTAGTGAGAATCTATTATGTAAATAAATAAATTAATTAAAATTCTCCAAGAATAATTAATTAATTATTTTATTCAAATAATTAATATTCAATAAAAACAAATTTGGGCTCGATTTCATCAAACATAAATTACCAACCATTGGCATATTTAAATTCAATTAATTAAGCCAAAAACTAATTTATTGAATGCCTAATAATTTAGTTAAACCTATTTGGGCTCATTTAATTAAAATTCGGGTCATCATCTTTTTGACCCACCCAAATAATTAAAATAACCCAAAACTCGTTTATTCAAAAATTGGATCCAAATTTTTCGACTCGACATGTTAGGACCCGTGTCATGGACCCAGGCCCCGAGGGCGCGCACAGCTCTGAAGGCCGAGTTCCGTATGCCCAGCGCACACTACGTGCGCCTGCTGCGCACTCGTCGAGTGGCCTTCGGCTACCCATCGTGCGTGAAGACAGGCGCACGATGTGCGCCATTGCTCCCACAATTTTGATTTTTCACCCCAGATTCTCACACAATTTTGTTTTTTCAATTCACCATATTATCATGCAATAATACCCAAGAATAAATGCAGAAAATCATGGTTCAAAAATCATAAATTTCGCATCAAATTATCATGCTTCAAAACACGAAAAACATATAATTCACGTCTTTGATTAAATACGGAAATCAAAGATTGACTCTGATGCCATCGTTGGGTTTTTAACAATAAAATGCAGGGGAAATTAAAAATATCCCAAGTGGTTCATATCGATTTCACATATTTAATTCTTGTTAAGAATTCGTGTACCTTTCTTCTTGTAATTTGAATTCTGAACTAACTTTCGTGATCCTTCAGCAAACTTGCTACTGTCTCTAAATCACCACGTCAGAATCAAAGCAAAAAATCTCCTTCTTCTTACTCCTTATGGACAGCTAGAGAGAGAGAGAGAGAGTTTGGAGCGTTTGACTTGGAGAGAAAGTTATAAAAGTGGCCTGTAATTATTTTTCACTAAGTAGTATATTTATACTACTTTAGAAAAACAATAACCTAGTTGACTATGGAGGCCCAATTTGGGTGTTTTAAAGCCCTGTGGCTTAGTGCATTTTTAATTGTTTAATTATTTATTTAATTAATATTATTTGTCCAATAAATAAATTAATCAAATAATTAATTAAATCCTTGTTAACTCTGTAATTAATTTCCCTAAAAAAATTAATTAACACATTCACTTAATTAATTAATTGCGATATCCAATGCCGAAAATCCTCTCAAGTCAATTCCATGATTTTTCCTTTTGCAATTCCCTTAATCACGACTCTTTAGGTTCGTCTCAAAAGGCAATTGGGAGGAAACTAAAAGGATGTGGGTAACACCTAGCCAGTCCCGTGGCCCACATCGTATCCCAATTGAAAACAAATGAATAGGATCATTCCAAACCTTTTACGCTATGAATATTGTACGAGTATAAACCTTCTATTCACATATCCTAATCAAGTGAGAGTCATGGTATAGTCAAACTCACTAAACTTGACCATATGCTTTGCTCATAATGAATCAAGGTCATCGAGTATACTTTCATGTCTAACATTAATATCTATAATGTTTTAGCCAAAGTCTGTTGACCTTATTCATTCATGACTGCATAGCATATTTAGCTCATCTACTTATGAGAGAATAAATCTCATTTTGCTAATCAGTTAAGACTGCTACTTGCCCATCAAGCTGCATTTTGAGGTCGACCCCACCATCGGGTGAATTGGATCAAACTACTCTAATGCCAGAATGGATGTCGCAAGTACATCTTCAACAGGATTCCTCAGGTCTAAGGTTCACGCGTACCTATCACAACTTATCCGTTTTGTCATTGATTGTCAGTGAGTGAGAACCAATGTGACAAAACCTATGCGAGTCGTGTTTGAACACATCAGTCTAACTGAGGTTTCTATGACATAAGTTTCCACTACCATTTCCATAGCGTTCGACTGGAACTTTCTCTGTCAAAACTTACATCATACAAGTCTTTATCTAGTATTGATGTCCAGTCAATACTTTCTTCGACTTGCAAACCAACTTTATATAATAAGGATCGAACTCTTCTAGTGTCAAGTCTTTATCAAGGACTTTACATTGTTCATTAACATCTTACAAATGCCTATAAGAAAAACAACAAGAACATGCCTTTTATTATGAAATATATTGTTTAGTTACAAATCAATGCCCTATAAATCTATTCTCTTTATGACATTTGAGGGCATTCACACTAACAAAAGATCCCATGGACTACATATGGTTAGGGGAGCGGTCGAGATAGCTATGGAATTCTCTCAAAGACCGTAGTTCTAAAACGTATTCTAAGTCATAGAGGCTGTGAGATGTGGGATAGCAATGGCCTCGTCAAGACTTGTTCGTAGGTGTAACTCTTATTAGAGATAGATGTGTTCTGTTTTCAATGGCCGGCGGGTCAATACTGCATAAGCAATGTCCGGTCTAGTACACATCATTGCGTACATCAGGCTACTTACTGTAGATGCATAAGGTACAGTGGTCATCTCTTTTCTATCTTTCTCACTTTGAGGACACAAATATTTCGAGAGATGCACCCCTTATATCATTGGTAGGAACCCTTTTTTAGAATCCTCCATCCTATATCTCTTTGGGACCTTGTCTAAGTAAAGGGCATGAGAGAGCCCTATCATTTTATTTGTTCGATCTCTGTAGATTCGAATCCCTAGAATATATGTTTTCTCTCCCAAGTCTTTCATGGATGCCCAACGAGGTCTCTTTTTGTTTTTCTTGATCAATAAGTCAAGTGATTATAAAAGGAATCATTGACCAAAACAAGATATATGAAATCATAACCCTCCTAGAAAAAAAAAGAAAAAATTCCTCGGTCTTTCTTTACACTCTAGCCGTCGGCCTCCATAGAGAAAAAGTGTGATTTTTCATCTAATCAATCCGCATGAAAATTTAGAGGCAACGTACATTCGTTGTTTGGATCAAGAATTCAAGAGAAGATCAAGGATTTGTGAAGATTGGATTGCACGTATTCTTGAAGTCATCAAGTCAACATAGTTCAAATTTTTGAAGGAGCAATTGAGTCTCCAACCACTTCGCTTCAACGGGTAAGTAATTATTCGTTTTCGCGATTAATTGATTCGACTATGCAAACAAAGACTTCATTTTGGGTTTATTAATAAAACTTCTCCTGCGTTTATTTGATTTTTCATGAAACCCAACACGATATAGCTTCGTGGTTTGGCAAGACACCCCAGGTTAGTGGTATCAGAGCTGGGACTAGTACCTGAGCTACTAGGGTAAGATCTTTGGACTGTAGTATGGGTTGTGATTTATTGAGCTTATGAGATAAAGTTTCGAAGAAGTATCAACTTGGAAGACAATATTGGATATATAAGTAGGATGGTGAAAGAGGGAAATCTAAGATAAGAAAGTCTTGTCAAAAATTGATATTAAGAATGATGTGAAGAGATCATTGGTACATAGTACTTGTTTAGCATCACTAAGTTGTGCACGCAGAAAATCATATCTCCTGAATCACCTCTTTTAAATGTTTATTAGAGCCAACTCCGATTCTCGTAGGATATTACCTAGCCGTACTTGGATAGGTTCCTTGGACCCACATAAAGTACTCGACTATAAGTCAGTGAGATATGTTTCTGCATAAACTATAATATAGTAAGTCAGTATTTAAATTGGGATAGATCACTGTTGGGATGGCCAGCCAACATGTGATTCATTAAAAAAATAGTACTGGTTTTAGCATTGAACCTTAGTTGAGAGTAGGTAATGCTTTTTCCCTCCTCTGAGGTGTTGGAAGTTCGAAAGGTTCATTAGGTAAGTGGTAACTATGAGTCAAAGCAAGTAAGCTCTTATATTCCTCTAACCAAGTTAAGTTTTTTGTTATTGATACATTTCATCTTTAGACTTCACTCATTTGAATTACCGTGAACCATTTCTTAATAATCTTATGAGTTATTACTTCTTGATATTATCGAAAGTTGAAGCACTTTCCTATTCCAGAGTACTCATTATTGACTCGAAAACCTAGTCATGTTTAATCTTTGAAATCCTATTAATTTCTTTTAATGGCAAGACCTTATGTTTATTCATTTTCACTTGATGATCCAATTCTCATATTTGTATTACTTGTATTCTCAAAACTCCTATTCGTTGATATGTTCTTGTGGCTCTTGTTCACCTCTCATATTATGGTTGATTATAATCGCTATTCTTGGATACCAAATTCAATTTTCTCCATTTGAGGACTCTTTTACCCGAGCTTGAACATTCTCTCAAAAGCTTTGTACATTGTTCTCGTTGGCATATAAGAATCAATGGTCTTGAGTTAAAAATTATATCTTGTCCATTTGGAGTCCTATATTGTTTTCGCAACTTTGCCATATCTCTTGATTACTAATCTTCACTCATAACCAAGTCATTGTTTTGAGATTCTATCTCGTTTTCAAACTATACATCGTTTTAAATTATTCTTATTAATCAACTCTCTTGTCATCGATGTCTTACATCCATTTATTTTTCCAAGCAAAACAGGCATTGGATGCATACAAGTTTCATAAGAATCAACTCAAATTTCTAAGGGTTCATGAATATAGAGAGTTTCTACTAGAAATCAAAATTGGATAAGACTTGTATGACCTGAGTTATGACATGAAAGTGCTAGTCATACATTATGGGATAGTGGGAGCTTGTGTCATAGGCATATCAGTGGAACCAATGAGTTTAGAGATCAAATACCGAGCACTCCCAGTGATAATCTCCTTAAGCTATAGGGAGTAGAAGTTTTGCTTTGATCTCATGGACTTAATGTTGTTTATTAACTTAAAAATACCAATAAAAAAATATAAATGCCTTTTATTAATAAATAAATATTCAATTACAAATAATATGTCCTATATATCTATCCACTATAGCATCTGAGGGCATAATACCAACATCTATAACAACATAGGTTTCTATTTGGTATGTTTATTAAGAGAACATCTAAAACAAAGGATTTAATAGGATGATGTACATTGGCCCCGAGCTTGGAAAGCTCGGGGATTCTTTATTGCGATGTGGCCTCAAGGAGACACCATTTTCTCGAGGCAATGGCCGGCGTTGTCTTGAGGTAAGAACTGGGTGTTTTCTTGAGGTAACAATTGGGTGTTGCCTTGAGGCAGCCTGCCTTGGGGCTATCTATTACCCCGAGGCCACTTCGCCTCTAGGCAATATGTCTTCTTCTTAGGATATTTTGCGCTCGTCTCATTCCCATTCACTTTGGGGTGTTAAATTTTTTACTTTGGAAGCCTTTTATATCCTTATATTATACCATTATTAGCGTGTTATGGCTCATGTTATGTTTGTTTAATATCTCGCCTAATTGCCTCTCCGATCATCTCGCAGAGATTAGGAGTGCCTCCTTAACGAGTAGCAAGGAAGACTTGGATCAAAACAAGGAATCTGAGAGTGATGGGTTTTTGGAGGTGGAGGAGGATATGGTGCCCCCGAGGGGCATGGTTCCATGAGACTGCGTTGTAGATATTAATACGTATCAAAGCATCGTGACTGAGGTGGAGTTGACCTCACTAAGTTACCAATTGGATTTGATCTTGATGATTCTTATCTTCCTCGAATGAGAGTAGAATCCAAGTTCCTTCTATGGGATACATCACACTTTACTTGGCATGTTTTCAGTTTGGACTCACTTTACCTTTACTTCCACTCTTTGGCGAGATCCTTGCCTATTATGGGGTTCGCATTTGACAACTTACTCCAAAATGTTTTACTTTTTTGAGGGTTTCGTACGAAAATTTACCAAATTTAAGCTCCCAACCAATTTAGAGACCTTTCAGTTAGTTTTTTTAGTCAAAAGAGTAGTTCGGGACCCTATGTCCATTTTTACCCTCGAAGGTGATACCGATTTTTGTGCGGTAACGTCACAATCTAAGGGTAATTGGAAAGACAAATTTTTTCTACCTTCTCTTGGAAAAGCAAATGATTGGAACACCATTGGAATGGTGCAAAGAGGTTCATTTTGTCAAGACTACGCGGTCTCACCGATAGTTTCGAAATTCTTTTACTAATGTCAAACTATTTGAGTTCCCCTTTGACATCAGTCAAATTTATACTCTTGGTGTGTGTATTTACTCTTAAAATGGAATATCTTATATTGCTTCTTACATGTGTTTTTTTATGTGTGTCTTTTTCACATGCATGTGTTCTGTATCGCTATCATTTTGACTGATAACTCGGTACTTGGTTTTATTTTTCACAGTAGGTACTATTAGTGATATGCCCTCAAATGCCATAGAGGATAGAATTATAGGACATTAATTTGTAATTGAACAATTTTATAGTAATAAAAGGCGATTCATGTTATTTTTTTTAGTCATTTATAAGGTTTTATAAACAATGTTTAGTCCTTGATAATAAGGCGAACCTTCTACTCCCTATGGGTTAGGGAGAATGACACTAGAAGAGTTTGATCCTTAATATCTAAATTAGTTCACAAGTCAAAGAGAGTATTGACTGGACATCATTACTGGATAGAGACTTGTATGACATAAGTTTTGACAAGGAAGTGTCAGTCGAACACTATCAGTGGGACTGGTGAGTTCGAACACGGCTCGCATCAGTTCTCTCACATTGGTTTTCACTCTAAGACATTCAATGGCGAAACTGATAAAGTTGTGATAGGTACGCATGAACCTTAGACCTGAGTAATCATGTTGAAGATGTGCCTGTGACATCAAGTCTGTCATTAGAATAGTTAGATCCAATTCACCTGTTGGTGGGGTCGACCTCGAAGTGCGGCTTGATGGGCAAGTAACAGTCTTAACTGATTAGCTGAATGTAATTTATTCTCTCATAAGTAAATGAGCAAAATATCCTATGCCATCATGAATGGGTGAGGTCAAAGTCTTTGGCTAAAGCAATGGAGATGCTCGTGTTGGACATAAGAGTATACTTAGTGACCTCGATTCATTATGAGCTAAGCCTGTGGTTAAGTCCTGTGAGTTTGACTAAACCATGACTCTCACTTGACTGGGATATAAGAATAAAGGGTTTATACTCGTACGATATTCACAGATTGAAAGGTTTGGAATGATTCAATTCATTCATTCTCAATTGGGACACGATGTGGGCCATGAGACTGGCATAGTGTTACCCACATCCTTTTGGCTTCCTGCCAATCGCCTCGTCCTTTTGGCTTCCTCCCAATCGCCTTGTGAGACGAATCTAAAAAGTCGCGCTTAAAGGAATTGCAAAGGAAAAATTACTATGTGAGACTTGAGAAATTTTTCGGTATTTGATACCGTAGTTAATTAATTAATTCATTCATTGGATGATCTTATTAATTAATTATGTTAATATGTCATTTAATTTCTTTATGGCATTAATTATAGAATTAACTTGGACTAATTAGTTATTTAAATAATTTATTTATTGGATAAACAATATTAATTAAATAATTATATTAAACCACAAACATGGATTAAAGCCCGAGGGCTTAAATCACCCAAGTGGGCGTCCAAGTTGGACGCATAGGCTTAATTATTTCCTTGTGTAGTATAAATACTATTTAGTGGAAATAAATAACCCTAGCCTCTCTAATTGTCTTTCTCTCCAAGTCAAAGAACTCCACCTCTCTCGTTCTCTCTAGCCGTCCATAAGGGAAGAAAAGAAGGGATTTTTTTCTCAATTCCGGAATGGTACTTTAGAGGCAGTGGCTGATTCGCTGCTTGGAAAAAGGATCAAAAACTGGTTCAGAAATTTCAATAATACGAAGAAAGGTACACGTTTTCTATCCTGACTTGAATACATGAAATCGAAGATGAACCACCGTGGGATTTCTTCTGTCCGCTGCATTTTATAGGTAAAAACCCAATAGTGGTATCAGAGTCAATCTCTGATTTTTGTATTTAATCAAATACATATTTTTCGTATTTTTGAAGCATGTTAAATATGATGTTATATTTAAAATTGAAAGCTTTGATTTTTCTGCATTTTTCTTCGATATTATTGCATGATAATATGGTGAATCGAGAAGAGTCAAAAAGGGTGAGAAAACGTAGCCTAAAGGCTCCGCTTTCGTGCGCCGCTGCATGCGCAACAGCACACACATAGGGTGACCAGAAGGTCACCTGATAGCAGGCGCATGGCCGTGCACTGGGCACATGGCTAGCGACCCATCGGGTAGTGCGCCCATGGGGGCCTAGGTTTTTTGACTCAGGTCGGATGGGTCGGGTTGTGTGGAAACGGGTCTAATTTTCGATAAACGGGCTTTGAGCTATTTTAATTATCCGGGCGGGTCAAAAGGATGACGACCTGGGTTTTAATTAAATAATCCCAAATTGGTTTTTCAAGAGATTAGACATTCGATAAATTAGTTTTAGGCCAAACTCGTTAAATTTAAATGGGCCAATGGGATGGTGATTTAAGTTTGATGAAATCGAGCCCAATTAGTATTTATTGAATATTAATTATTTGAATAAAAGATTAATTAATTATTCTTGGAGGATTTTAATTAGTTTATATATTTAAATAATGAATTCTCACTAAAAGGCTTTTTATTATAAATATGAATAAAATTTGGAATTTTATGAGAAAAGTAATTAGTTGGACTAAATAATTACAATCTTAATCACCAACATAATTGATTTATTTCTCGCGAGCATGTATTATGTGATAGTGACATTATTCATGGGCTTAGGTTTCCTTTGTTGATGTATTTCTTTTTTATGGGTTGTAAGGGCCGGTTTTAAGCCCATTATTTTATTCTTAGAATTATGTATAGGATGTAATAATTCTTATGTAATAGATTGAATTAGAATAGACCTTGAAGAAGGAGTTGATCCAAAAGGAAAGGAGCATGGAGCCCAAGAAGAATAGTTTAGTTTTTTCTTTTCTTTTGATGGCCCATTAGCTTGGGCCCTCTAGAAAAAGTCCATGAATATATGTCATGTTTTAATAGGTTTTGATGCATGTTTCATTCGATGTATGTTGCATGTATAATCCTATCATGCGCTATAAAAGTTGATAATGTTCAAAGTAAGACATAAATTCTCCCAAATCAAAACAATACTAAGTTAGAAAAGGGCGCTAGGCGTCCTCTCCCTCCACTAAGCTTAATGAGATTAAGAATTAAATCTAATATATGGCATCTTCCCAGTAAGTGGGGTTCATATATTAAGACTCAATTATGAGATTTCATAAAGTGCATTGAATGCCTTAATCAAGACATATTTCACCCTAAATATCGTTAAAGGGTTGCAAGGTGAAATTCAAATGTTAGATTAAAAGGTGTTAGTGAGAATGAACTTAGATAATCCACAAACCTATATATCGCTAAAGAGTTGTGGTTTTGATGGATTATGGGAAAATATTGGACCATTTATTGGATAGATTGATGTTAAAAATCACTTTGATTAAATAGTGGACTAAATATCGTTAAAGGGTTGCCATCCACTGTATTGATTAAAGAAATGAAGTCTGGTTTATTTTTTCCAGCTATTTAGTGTTTTGACTCTCAACCAAAAATGGCAATCAACCCACGTTCCGTTTTACTCGAGAAGAACATCCTTACCGAACCTAACTACGTGGACTAGCTAAGGAACTTGAGAATTATCCACAACATGGAGTCTCTGGGATATGTGTTAAACACATACATCCCTGCTCCGCCCGCCAGAACACGTGCCAATGAGGAAGAAGTCCAGGCTCATGAAAAATGGGGAAGGGACAACGGCCAAGTGCGTGGGTACATGCTAGGCTCAATGAAAAATGAGCTTCAAAGGTCCCACGAGAAGATAGCCACAGCGAGGGCTATCTTGGCACACTTGGTGAAGCTCTATGGTGAGCACACTCGCACTGCTAGATATGAACTATCTAAAGAGGTCTTTGGATCCAAAATGAGAGAAAGTGAAAAAGTTAGGGATCATGTCCACAAGATGATCGCGAGGATCGAGAGATTGGAGGCTCTCGATTTTACAATGAACCCACAACTTCAAACGGATCTTGTTTTGCAGTCACTTCCTGATTCCTTCTCCCAATTTGTCATGAACTTCAATTGTAACAAGATTAAATGCAAATTAGCTGGGCTACTGAATAAATTAACAACTACAAAATCTTAATTGAAGCCCTAGGGAAAAGAAATTGCACTAGTCATCTCTTCTGGGCACCAAAAGGCTAAGAATAAGAAGAAGAACCAATAAGCAGCATGGTGAGCGTAAAGCTCAGGGTGGCGTCGATAAGGGCAAGGGGAAAACTCTTGTGATTCACAAGCGTAAGTGGCCAAAGAAGACGGATAGATGCCTACACTGCGGTGAGCTGGGCCACTGGAGAAGGAACTGTCCAAATATGGGTCATGGCGCACAAGTTATGGAACTTTATGTTCATGAAACTTATTGTTCTATGACCGTTTTCTCCACATCTTGGATTCTTAATTCTGGAGCTAGTGTTCACATTTGTTGTATGAATCATGATTTGGTAGAAGGAAGCAAGTAGGGCAGTGATGAGGTGAAGATAAGAGTAGGCAGCGAGCGAAGCGTCGCAACTATTGCAATTGGATCTACCTCATTACTTTTAAATTCTAGACATTTACCATTTCTGGATAATATTTTTGTTTTGCCCAATGGGCTTAAGAACATTATTTCAATTCCCGTTTTAGTTACGCATGGTTATACTTTCCGTTTTATTAACGAACAATGCAACATTTATTATGGTAATAAATTAGTAGGCTTTGCTCCTTTAGTGAATGGGTTCAATGGTTTGTACTACCTTAATGACTAGAATGCGTGTGCTTTTAATACTATACTAAGAAATGTGGTAGGCAATGAATTAACCAAAATTAATTTGGCATCTTAGGATAGGCCATGCCGGTGAGCACAAAATTCACAAAATGTAGAAAGATGGACTAATAGGTGTGTTAGGAATTTCATGTTAGATGTTTTGATGATGACAAGATAGGATTTTATGTTAGACCCCAAAAAATGCAAGTTCATGCTTTCATAAAAATATTGCATAACAGTTTGAAAGTTTACTTACTTTGTTAAGCTTGTAATTTTTATCTTTATAGATTTTAGATTAAGTATTTAATACTAAGTCACTGATAGAATTCTGAGTGAGTCTATCAAGGATGAAGTTGAATATCAGCGTCTGAAGTATATAAAAGATAAAGATTTGCTTTGAGCGTCTGTCAAACGCTAAAAGACTATTTCAGGATTTTTGGCCCAAGCGTCCAATTGACTCAAGCGCTGACTCAAGCGTCTAAGTAACTCAAGCGTCCAGCTTTCAGATTCACCTGAAGGATAAAACCCAAGTTATCAAGGACTTAAATGCAATCACCAACGGACATTTATTTCCAACGGGAAATAAATTCAAAATGCATTAAATGCTTGATAAATGCATTAAATGTAAACAAGACAGTATGACTTGTGGACAAGCCACTTTTTGACTAGACTGTCAGCTTTTCAGAGTTCAAATCTACTCCTGTCCAATCGGAACCAGCAGATTTTCAGGAATGTCAGAATGAGACTATTTAACGCGCTGCGTAAGAGACACGCGCCTGATTTTGTCCAACGGAGAAATCCCAAGATCTCTATAAATAGTACCCTCAGCAAAACTTTAGACTGTAAAAAAAAAGGTCAAAACTTTGCTGAAATTATTTGAGAGAAAAGCTAAGAAACCCCATAGCCAAAATCCTTCAAGCTTCTCAAATACATTCCAAAGACAGTCACAGATATCTCAAACATTTTCAAAGAAGAACCTTAAACTCCTATTGACACTACTACAAAAATACTCTATTACAGCGTATCTATGACAACGGTTTTGCAAAACCGCTGTGATAGGGCTATTTGGTTCGGGCCTATGACAGCGGTTTTGCAAAACCGCTGTCATAGGGCTATTCGGTTTGGACCTATGACAGCGGTTCTCCCCGAACCGCTGGGATAGTGCCGAGATATGACAGCGGTCGCCACGAACCGCTGTCATAAATTTTCCAGAAAAAAAAAAAAAAACAATATCCCGTGGCAGCGGTTTTGCACAACCGTTGTCATAGGGCTGGGCTATAACAGCGGTTCTGGGAGAACCACTGTCATAGTGCTTGGATATGACAGCGGTTCGCCC